>JABFFF010000220.1:0-42923 GCA_013623665.1 Fusarium sublunatum | reverse complement strand
ATGATAGCTCCGGTTTAACAGTATAGTACTGCTTTCGACCGTCATCAGTCATCTCCTTAGAACCTCGCACTCGTAAAGTCAGAACTCTGAGACGGCCCGTAACAGCCAAGTCAGCCCTGCGTTAAATGATTTCCCAATCCCTGGTCTCGCACTCGCTAACCAAGCTTTCGCTCTCCATAAAAGCCCAGCAATTGCGCCTCGGCCTAGGCCCTATTAGGATGGATACAGCGCTCCCGCCTGAGATCTTGGCCCAGAAAGAGAGAGGCTGACTGCATTTCTTGGCTCTGTAACTCAAGGGCACTTTTACGCAGCGGAGCGTCATACCCGAAGCAGATCTGTCTCGTCTACTACCCTTCACTGCCTAGTTTCACCAGCTGGGAAGATTACCATCAACTCGCAATGCTTTTGATAAGCACCGCCTTTTCATGATGGACCCCTGGACCATCATCCTTCGCGGATACTAAAATCTGACAAGCACTGCCTTTGACTGCCATGAGCTCCATAAACAGAGACTTAGGCGGGCATCTTGCTGGCAGATCCCCAGTCCGAGACCAGGTATAGGGATTCCGATAATGGGTCTCATACAACATTGGATTATGTTTTTCTTTTCCGAAATCGAGGTAGCACTATGCAAGTTTCCCGTCCGAGTTATAAGATGGATCGCGCGCCCTGCCAAGATGAGAGTGAGCTGTCTTTGTTCCTCAGTCATCTTGCAAGGTCAGACGAGGAAGGGAGCTTATATCCTCTCTACATCTGATTCAAAGTCGACGCAATGGCCCTCGCACGCTGGGGAGTCGACCAGGCCAAGCTGCCACAGCAGCCCTTTCTTCGAGCTGAAGTCCCCAGAGGACCTAGCTTCCTTGACACCAACGCCTGTCTCTGCGCCCTTCGCACATTACCGGGAGCCGATAGGGTCGCCGAAGCTGAATTTAGCGAGAACGGTCAGGCTGCATGGCAGTGCATCGGAAATCAAACCCAGGGAATATACAATGTGACGAGCGGCAAATGGTACAAGGCCAAGAATGCCAAAGGAACAACCAACCTGCCCATAAACGACAATACGAACCCACCTGTCGGGGATGACCTCGTATGGGAAACCTCAAGCCGTGCTCTCAAGCCATTGAACGACAAGCCAAGCTTGAGCGTCTATGACCGCGACTGTACTGGTACCAATCGATCGAGCTTTTCTACCAGCTTCTACCAGGCAGCAAACCAGCTTGAGGCCGACCTGCCTCCCTACGCTGCTGCACCTTGCTGGAGGCCCGGTGCCCTTCCTCTTCAACTGCAGAATGTGTCATCATGGGAAAGAGAGGGTTGTAAAGAAGGATTCCTTTGTAAGTCGCATCATCAAGAGCATCGTCGCCGAAATTGACCAATTGTAGGCCAAAATAATACCATCAATTCGCTTCCCCAATCTTGTCCTCCTCTTAAGATGTGCACTATCGGACGTCTCTCAGGAATGACTTGTTCGAGCAAAGGAGAAAACGTGGGTATGGGTGTTTTCGAGCCCATTGTTTGCCAGGCAGGCTACTATTGCCCTTTAGACCAAAAGGGCCAAAAGAAGATTCGATGTCCCCAGGGTTCATACTGCCAGCCTGGTGCCTCAACTCCAACACCTTGCGCCGTTGGTAGCAGTTGTCCGGAGGGTTCCTCCTACCAACGATATCTGATTCCTGTTGTTGTTATGATCATCCTCGATATTTTCCTTCTGTTGGGCATGATTATCTTGATGTTCCGCCAACGGTGGCAGAGATCATCCAAGGGGCATGCTGGTGCCTTGAAGAGAAGCAAAACCATGAGAGCTATGAAGGCAACTATCACCGGATACAAGGAATTGCCCGAAGGAACCGACCAGGAAATGGCCCACATGAACCCAATGTATAACCCATATTCGCCTTACGATTACCGGGAGGGACGCACTCCGACTGGGTTTGAGGCGGCTCTGGGCCGCGGCGGCAGATATAGCCCCGGACAAGAACAGAAAGAGATGGAGGTTTCGCCTCAGCTCAAGGCTTTTGTCGAGTCCATGCGGAAAGCAGCCGAGGCAACCAACTTTGGTCTTTCTTTCAGATATTCGGACCTTGTCTTTCATCCTAAGAAAAGTCCTAAGCCCATCCTCCAGAACGTGACGGGTTCCATCGAGCAGGGACAACTTGTGGCCGTCATGGGTGGTTCAGGAGCCGGCAAGTCGACCTTTGTCAATGTCTTGATGGGCAAAACAAGCAATACAGGCGGTATCGTTGCTGTCAACAATACGCCAGGAAAGATGAAGCAGTACAAGAAGTTGACAGGCTACGTGCCCCAAGACGATATTGTACTGCCTGAGCTGACCGTTTACGAGAATATTGTGCACTCAGCGCGTATCCGCCTCCCTCGCGACTGGACAAAGGAGGCAGTTGAAGCTCATGTTGAGTCTGTCATCGACTGCTTAGAGCTGTCACACGTGCGTGATTCTCAGGTCGGTAGTGTTGGGAAACCAGTTATCAGTGGCGGTCAAAGAAAGCGAGTGAGTATCGGCATGGAGTTAGCAGCTGCCCCCATGGCCATCTTCCTTGATGAGCCGACCAGTGGTTTGGATGCTACTGCAGCATCGTCCATTATGCGCACGCTTAAAGCCATTGCAAGACTCGGCATCTCCATCATTGTCATCATCCACCAGCCGCGTACCGAGATCTTTGACTTGTTTGATAACCTCATTCTGCTTGGTAATGGACAGACCATCTATGAAGGCCCTCAAACAGAGTCCCGGGCGTACTTTGAAAGCATGGGCTTCCATTTCCCGGAGCACAGCAATCACGGTGATGTGATTACCGACATTATCACCGGTAATGGCCGAGAGTACAACAGCAAGGGCGATGTCTCCAAGGAGACTCTCATCTCGCATTGGGCAGAGATGCGGAAGACTAAGACAGAAGAAGCTTATGAACGCAGGAGTATCAGATCCACCATGCTGGGCGACTCGGGCATGCGCAAGGCTCTCAAGAAGCGCGGTGCTTCCCATATTAAGCAATCATGGCTCTGCCTATGTCGTTCAATGCTTCAACAGTACCGTTCGAGGGGTACTTTCTTTGCCGAGATGGGACTTGCTGTGCTGGCAGGCGGTCTTCTTGGTCTTGCTAACAATCCGAAGCGAGGCATTTTGTTTGTCGGTCTTTTTCATGAACCATATGAGGTCCTGTCAACGGCCATCGACTTCTTCTCTGTGCCACAATTCGCTCTTCTGGTTGCCATAGCCATTGGTCTTGTTGCAGGTGCGCCTGGAGTCAAGCTCTTTTCCGAAGAAACATTGCTGTATAGACGTGAGGCCGAAGCTGGCCACTCTCGGCTGGCCTATTTCCTCGCCAAGGTCATCTCTGTCTTTCCCCGAATGGCACTCGGATGTTTGCACTTCACCGTGCCATTATTTCTGCTGTCTGTGCCCATCATTGACTGGGGCCTCGCGTTCCTCACCAATTTGCTGTATTTCTACTGCATCTATGGCCTCGCGAGTATTGTGAGCATGGTTATCCGACGAGAAGATGCACCGTTATTTGCGACAATGATTGCGCTCATCACGGGCATACTCTCGGGAGCAGCTCCTCCATTGGCGTCTGTCAAGGACTGGCATATGGAATGGCTCTGGCGAATGTCGCCTGCGACATGGTTGGCCGAATTGTACTTCGGGCAGCTCGTTGCACCTTTTGCGTATCTTTACCAAGTCGACATTGCGGCAAATGAGACTGGATACAACCTCGACCGGAAGTGGCTCAATATTGGCGTTTTGGCAGCGATTGGGACGGGCTATCGACTTATTGCGTTTATTGGTATGGTTCTTGGACATCGACTGAGAAGATGATGCCAGTGCTTTTGCATGTTAAGGCGTTGAATGATAGTGATGGAAATATTGGGTTTAATTTTGATGGGAGTTGGTAGCTGCCTAGGTAGTTGTGCAAATACTTAGTACCTATGTAGGCAGGAGCATCCAATTCATGATACCTCAATCCTTCCGTCTACGCGTCACGTACCTACCTGCCTGATAAGTGAGAATGGCATGGGGCTGTTGCCAAATTCTGCATCTCCCTCAGGTGGGATAATTATTTTATCAACACCATCATCCTCAAAGAAATCTGCCGAGAACTTTTATTTGAAACGACCTGACCCTTACTCAGCGGCGCGTTATATAAATCACATGCGCATGCCGGTATTACCTGGAAGTTTCAGGGTCTTCACACTGTCGAATACCCCTGTGAATCTTAACGACGACAACGTTATACCGATGCAACGCCAACAAGATGGATCGACAGTCGCCAAACGCGACAGCGGGACAAAGAGTGTTTCGGGTTACGTGCTCCGTGCTCCATGAAGGTTTCACCAGCGGACGTTTCATGAGCGTTTCTTGGCAGTTTGAATTACAGGCCCATATTGACGGGGAAACAACCTACCAACATTACCAACAGAACAAAACCCTAGGATCAAACAACCGAGGGCCGTCGGCAGTATTACTGCCTACGGCTAAGGTGCATTCCACACGATGCGGTTGGCTGCTTGGTTGAGAAGGATTCGTATGCGTATGCTGAGCGGCACGAATTTCACCTCTCGGTTGGCCCCCCACATGTCGGTTATACGTACCGTGCTTGATTTTGTCAACCCAGGATATGCTGGGCACGTCAGCAGTGGAGTTGCTTCAACATGGAGATTACCACTTGAACCGTGTTTCTGCTTGATTTCCTGGGTTCAAGGGCTTGATGCTTGCCGAGTACCGTTTTCAAACTGCCAGGGCAGGCTAAATGGCATATCACGTCAACTCGAACTATTGGATAAACCAACTGACACTTCAAAGCACTATTGCCGCGTGATCACAGGATGGCGTCAAGCAACGGCACCGGCACGATTAGTGGGATAAGGTCATAAAGAGACGCCGTTGTCGCGGGTCTGGACTTGGAGGAGCCAATTCAACGGGTCCCTGACGATCTAGCAACAGGCACTACGGGATATGTCGTGTCGTGTTGGACAGTCACAGTGGAATTGCTCAAACGGCTCATGCTTCCCTAACATCCGGTCGTTAAAAGTTTCAAGGACTTGGAGGGTTGCGAGCTTTTACTTAGACCCAACGCAAACTACTAGTATGGGTGTCCACCCACACCTCGAACCCTTGGCTGGGCTGCCCTGCAAGTTGGCCCGGGCAAACAGGCATGGTGAGTGAGACCTTTATTGAGGTCAAATCAGATCAAATTGACTGGTCGTCGCGTGCCCATGGAAATTCAATTTCAAGAATACCTAGACCACTCCTGGACGCTATGGATCTGTAGGGCACGCCAACGGTCAGCTTGTCGTCTCGGCTCCCCGCTTCTAATCATTTGTTGCTAGGAGCCAAGTGGAGAGGAGGGGCTGAGGGCTTAGAGCTCTATTCCCTGTTATGTCATTCAACAAAAGAAGGGAACAAGGCCTTTGACAAGATTCAGCTGGTCGGCGGGGAAGCGGGCTCTGGCATGACGACGAAACCCAACGAGAATATGTTCATGATTGGGTCAAAACTGGAGAGATAAGAGAGAGCTGCATATCAAAGAGAGGTTGACGTGACGAACCACGGCAGTACAGTACACCACCACATCGAATCCTTCTTCAGAGTCTAGGCCAACGACGATCGATAGCTCGGCAAGATAGCGTATCTTTCAACTTTGTCATGCAACCACCACCACATGGATGAACCCGCTTCACGACAGTAAGCCCACCATCCCGCATCCGCACTAGACGAGACACATTCAGTCTGTCACCAACAAAGACAAGACAAGACAAAGAACGAGAGACAGAACAAAGACCAGGCGCCAACACCAACGCCAGGGATAGGTCAAGGGCTAACCAAGGGTCCAGGGATCCGGTCTTCTACGCCGTGACAGCGCCGCACCATGCAAGGATCTTAATGCAGAGTGTGTTGCATTTGAAAGAGAAAAAGACGCTACGGCCACCAGAGCGTCGGGTCGTTTCCAAGCCTGCAACTTGCAGGAGCTGACGACCGTTCTCGAAACTTTGAAATCTCTTCCTCCTCCCCAGACTCGACTCCAGCTCTCTTCTCCTCATCTTTATCTCCCTCTCCATCTCTTGTCTGTTAAACATAATCATATCTCACCTTTATAATCATATTATATTATATTATACTCTTATTCTCTCCCCAGTCAAATTTGTTTCTGGAACTGGCTTCCTTTACTATCTTTGCTGCTCCTCTCTTATTGTTCTTTGTCTATCTACTTACTTACTCGGTCTAATACTCCATAACCAACTATGGCCACCTACACCACCATGGAACATCCTCAACACATCGCTATTCGAGAGCTCGACTTGAGAACCTGTCACCCTAGCACCGTGGTTGATAGAGTCGGTGCTGTACCTGTGTTGAAAACAAGTGCCGGTAAGTTTGTTGTGTTTCTCATCCTTCCCTATGGCTCTGATGTCGACCCTGTCATACTCTAAATGAGTCCCCTGTTGTTTGGTTACCACGGTCACCACCAAAGCATACCCCTGTCCGTTAGCCATCGTTTTACAAGGTAAAGCACGCGACAAGTCCTCGGCCTCAGAGTTGGCAATAACGAGCTCGATATTCGCCCTTTGAAGCTGTTCATAGCAGAATGAATTGTCTTGAATCGTTTGCGTCATCATGCTCAACTTGCCCGGCTTTGGAACAAACCTTCAAATACCAAGACATAGAAACCAAAACACCATGACTAATATCGCAACTTACAGCTTTCTTCACATTCCTCCGCGCCAATCTTGTCCTCCACTCAGCCATGACTTCAGCCACCAGCACCCCGCAGTTCGGCCCATCTGTCCCCTCTGCTTCCTTTGTTCCACCATCGCCTTCTCCGCTTGCAGCTACTACTCCATACTTCGGTCTCGATAACGATGATGACGTCGAGCCGCTTTCTCTCGAGGTTCTCGAAAAGCCCCAGGACAAAGTCGAGAGCATGCGTCTTGTTGCCGACTCAATCGCCCAGATGCGCCAGCGGGCCTCATTGAACCTCATTTTCCATCCACTCTGCCTCGCTGGCCTCTCAGCTACTCTTGCTGCCATCTACCATCTCGGTGGTGTTTCGCGTGACTCGGGTCTTGGCATGACGGTATCTTGCGGAGTAATCATGAGCTACCTCATGGGCATTCGTTATTTGGCAAGCGGTTACGTATCTTTGGCGGAACGACTGCGCTGGAACTGGCTACGAACTGCTGATGGAGAGGAGGACACCCTATTGGCTGCCCGCGTTAACCAGGATATCATCGGAACTCTTGTCTTGCGTCTTGAGCCCAGCCCAACATCTGGTCACAGACGCAGACGATCGCTTTCCCTTCGAGGAGGCAAGGGTGTTATCCGCGCATGGACCACCAACCTAAACTACCGTGGCAAGGGCATCGGAAAGGATCTGCTTCACGAAGCTGTTCGCGTAACCAAGGAGCGCTGCGGAAAGGACGCCGAAGTCGGATTCGCCCAGGAGCACGCCAACAGTGCCATGCTCCTCCCCGGCATCTTCAACGCGCCGTTTCGACGAGACGAGGTCCGGGCCACCAAAGCTTTGGACAGTGTGCTGTCTGACTGGGAGATAACCAAGAAGAGGAGGTGAATGAGATGACATGATCGATCACGACAGCAATGAAGGCCTTCCTGATTGACGAGTTCATCGATGCAGCACGCAAGACGAGATGATGAGACAAATTGAAGACAAGAGAAGATTCGATGAGGGCGATAAGGAAAACAGCCCAGGAGAGGATACGACCGACGGAAAGAATTGAATACGAGGAACCACGTAAAGATACCCCTAGAAGACGGGCCATGCTAGAGTATAGACTCTGGGATATAGGATGAGAGGGAATGTTGCCATGGGAGCATGTAATGGCCGAAGCGCGTGTCTTTCTTTTTTTGTTTTGTTTTGGATACCTTACCTACCTGTTACTGTCACTTGAGATACCCCATATTCTTTCGCTCAAAGAAGCTCATAATTATCTGGCCATGACCCCGGTTCATGGCGAATAACAATCTTTCATTTTCCTTACACAATCAAATCTCCTGATTCATATGACAAATGCCTGACTTGTCTGTCCTCGGTAACCATTCGTATCAAACAAAACACAATAATCTGGTATCAAACACCGTAAATGCCACAAACGCTAAGAAAGTTGAACATGAATTAATTTGCGCCGGCCTGGTTGTGTTGTTTTCGTCCCCCGTCATAAGTTTCAGGGTCAAACCCCCAAAGGGGGCGGCCGATACGTCGAAGGCTGTGAATGACCTATTTGCCAGATTAGTTGGTGTTTCTTTGCTGAGCGTTTATGAAACTTACGTCGCTAATAGTGACGGTCTTCGCGTTCCTGTATTCCACGTAGATCACGCAGTCGCGAATGATCTTGTCTGATGTTAGCAACAGAGTAAAATAAACAGAGCAGTATGAGATGGATCACTGACATGTGTCAAGCGCTCCTTGAGCGCGCTTCTGATCTCATCGTAAATTCCTGCCGAAATCCGCTTGACACCTCCACGGCGAGCAAGACGTCTGTTGTTCTCAGGGTCAGTACTTGGAAACACGATGGGCTGGAAATAGCACCACGCACCGAATGGCTGGCTTGGCTAGATATTTCGTTAGCAACGATCCTATAACTTTTGATTCCAGGTGAGAGCTTACTGACACCGTAAACCGAGTCTTTAAGGATTTTCCTGGAAAGAATATTCGTTAGTGCTTGGTTCGCCTTGTGTGCGCCTTCAGCTTGAGCTTGGGCTTGGACTTTACCTGTGTCTCTTTCCACCCATGATGGTTTTGCCAGCGCCTGGTCTTGATATTCCCTTCTTGGCGACGGCTACAACTTTCCCTCCGCTTGCTGGCGCACGCATGCGCGAGGGCCCTCCTCTCGAGGCGAAGGTTGGCATCTCGTCGGATCGTGCTGGTGAAGGCGCATGCGTTAAGTTGGGTAGAGTTTTCGATGTGACAACAAAAAGCGACGAGGATATGATGGAGTAGTAAGGCTGAGCAGAAAGGGCTTTGATCTTGAATACTTTTTACGTGATCTCAAAAGTTGTAGGATCTCTGAGGTTGTGGAAAGATTGGCGTTGTGAAGCATCATTCTTGAGCTTCGCATTGCGGGGCACGTGATTCACTTAGGTAGGTGTGACAGCAACGAGTTTATATGACTGCCAACACCTGTCAACAGTGGCAACAAACTTGAAATAACAGAAATACAGGTAATAGGTAGTTGAATATTACATGGCCGTGTTATTTAAGAAAGCCCTGGTCAGAGTCTAATCTCAACTACTTTGATCGACGATAACCTTATCTTGATGGAGGATACGATGCAACTGAAAAAGCCAAGGGGTCTACTTTTCATTTCATTGAGAGAGCAACTAAACTTTTTAATGACTACCGCATTCTCTTCCGTCTCTCGCAGACAGAGAGTTCCTACAACATCGCGAGTATATCCTCCCCGTGCCAAGTCCGTGTACCCAGGCTCACTCGCTCGCCCTTGAGATTAAAACATTGTATGCTCCTCAACTAGTCTCTCGCGCATTAAAACAAAGGCCCAACGCCAAGGTCCCCGCTTCCCTTGCCGCTTGGAGGTATATCATGAAAGTAAAGTCAGGGCGCCCGACGCCTCTCTCGCTCAGGGTATAAATCAATGTGAAGTCGTAACTGATGCCAAGATATCCTGCAATCAATCCTCGACATGGCGTCCAGAAGGTATTAGTGCGATGCCAGCCCCGCCAGTTTGGTTAAGCCAAACGCCTAGCGTTGGCTTCGTTCAGCACACTGCTGGCTGGATTGATTGGCGACACCACTCTTCTCATGTAGCTGCGGTCTCAGGCACAGGAGTTTCGAGGCCTTCGGTCGCATCAGAAGAACCCTCGACAGTGGTAGGGGCATCAGGGACCTCAACATCTTCGGGCACCTTTGTTTCTTCTGTCGGTTGGGGCGTTTCGCCCGCTACAGGCATCTCAGGATCTATAGGAACGTCTGCCGTCTCAGCCCCAGCAAGACTTTTTCGCTCTTCGGAAGCTTGGGGTGCCTCGGTTAGTTGAGCGTCGTCCACAGCTGGGGCAGGCCCTTCAGTCTCGCTAGGTTTGGTAGCTTCAGAAGCGAGAAGTGCCTCCGCAGCAGCTTCAATGTCTGCCTCAACCTGGGTCTTAGCGGGCTCTTCAACAGTACGAGGTCTTTTGGCAGGCCTTTCTTCAGGTAAGGAATTTGAGTCCCGAACTACCTGAAGCTCAAGCTCGAGCTCGTCTAGGCGTCGCTTGAGGCTGTTCTCTCGTCGGTGGCTGTCCTCGAGCTGTGCGCGTAACTGGGCCTCGCTCTCTTGTGTTGCCTCAAGCTGTGAGCGCAGTTGGGTCTGTTCAACACCAGCAACCTGCTGACCACTTCTAGCGGCAGCCTCTTGTTGCTCTAGTTGACTGAGACGGCCTCGGAAGAGTTCGATAATCACTTCCAATTCGCTGACCCGTGTCTTGAGGCTCGAGTTGTGTGCAATGAGCTGCTCGTGCGTCTGCGGCGCATCCATCTTACGGTCTCCGTTCATAGGAGACGTCGCGCGCCCTTCTCCTGTTGCAACAAAGCCGCTCTGGTATGGATCGTCGACCATGAAGGAGGACAGGCCGTGGGAGTACATTGAGGGGGTGTTGGTGCGCGAGATAGGGGAGTCGGCTCCATCGTGTCCATTCGCAGGTTTTTGGGAAGCTCGTCGTGCGGCTTGCGCAGCATGCGCGGCTGCTGCGGCGGCGGCCGTCTGACCAGTAGCGTCGAAGCCGTTTGAGTCGGTCGCGAAGCCTTGTGCTGCTTGTTGCTGCTGCTGCTGTTGTTGCTGTTTCGCGAGACATTAGCTTAGCGCGCAAAGTCACAGAACAGCATAGCTACCTTCTTCTTGTTTGCCAGGTCAGGGCGCATTGTTTTAACTCGATTGCGACTCTTGATAACATCCGTCTTGAGGGATATTGGCCGTGGGCGGCCATGCAGCTTAAGAAACAAGCCGCAGGCATTGCAGAGAACGGAGCCAAATTCGTCGCGACGCCATAGCGGTGTTGTCGAAGTACTGCAGTTTTGGCAGGTTGGCTGCGTTGATCCGTTAGTGGCCATCATCGTGTCGGTTGGTGAATGGGAAGTGAATGCACAAAGCGGGAGGGAGAGAGGGCGATGATTATTAGTTTATCTCGGCCACGATAAGGAAATGGGTAAAATTCTTTGGCTGCAACGTCACTGGCTGGCTGGATGCAAGACCCACTTGAAGTCCCATCATGGTTTAGGCGCGACCGGGTTGATATCTTGATAAGCCACATCAATTGCGTGAGGTGATAAGACCAAAGTGATGTGCAAATGGGCTGCATCGGCTTTCATGTCATGCGTGGAGTACTGATAAGATAGAGATAAAGAGAGACCGAGACTTACCATAGTGCTTCCAGATCCACCACTGGTCGCAGCGGGCGATGCAGTCGCATACATGGCGGGCGATGGAGCGGCCGAGGCTCTGCGGACAAGGGTCAGTATATCCGATACGTAAAACACGCTTTTCCAATGTGTATGTGTTTCAAGGATCAAGTCGTTTTGGTGGATTTGGCTGCATGGTGGCGCGCAGGGAACTGTCGCATACGACGGATTTCGATATGTCCATACCTTAGTTGGGGTGTAGCATCAGTGGCCGCGTTGGCAGCAGCAAGTGCCGAAATGCCTGGCAGTCCGTGCTGTAATGAAGCTGATGCGGCAACCGTGGGATCTTGCTGAGAGTCTGGTTCTATACCCGTCGGTGGTAGCATATGCGCCCCATCCTCCTCCATTGTGACGCTCGAGTTGTTGGCAGAGTGGTGGGAACTATACGGAGTCGAGTGTGGGAGTGCGCACGATGTGGTGGACAACGTCGAAGACGCTTGTTTGGGGTGTTTGTTTTCGGTAATTCGAATGTGACGCGCAGGTGTTGTCAATATCGTCGAGTCGTGATGAGATAGAATGGATGCGATTAATTATCGAATGTTGCGTCGGGGACACGGAGTGAGTTGAGTGCTGTTGCATAAGTTGATGTAAATGGAAGAGAGAACAATTGCGACCGAGAAATCAAGTCGCCGCGTCGCGCAACCAGTCTCGGGCCGCCAAAGTTAAAAGCCTTTTTAGGTTGAACTGCACGTAATAAGAAGACGACTCTTCTGATTGGTCGCTTTGGCTACACACACAAATGGCCCCTGTCCCTTTGTTAGACGCCTCATGCAGGTACTTGGAAATAATTGATTATTCGTATTCATAGATCTAGATCCGAGATACTATCGTTGTAAGGCGTTCCGTTGTTATCGATTATCGATTATGGCCGTTGTCTCAACCCCGATCTTATCGTCTCTATGTGGTCCCTGAATTTGATTGTTACTGTGGGGTTGGGTTATGAGGCACTCCAAAAAGCAGAGTAGAGGTGTCTACTTCATTATTTTTACGGTCACCCGTTAGTCCAGATATAACTTTCCTTGCGTATGCTGGTGGGTTGGGCATTTCTAGTGGTATTCCTTTGTACCATAGTTGAGCAAAACAGTTGTTGATGGTGATGGTTGTTTCGCATGATCTATACCAGGTAGAAACCTGTTTTTGGTTCAGAGGAGCATCGAATACACGAAAATCAAATCACAACCATATTGTTCAAAACGTCTATGATATCGCTCACTGAGTATTTACTACAAGTCCAAGCATGAGAACTACATAAAAGGCATTATACGCGTATTTAGTCCTGTCATGCCACGGCTCTAGGGTAAAGGCATTACTCTCGGGCAGGGCACGGATTTTATAAGTGGATGCCGGAAGCAGCGGAATTACGTACCAGCATTTTCATGACTTGCATGAGTTGTTTTATGGCAAGAAGTCTGTAGAAAAAAAAAGAGATTTTCACGACAAATAGAAGCAGGCAATGTGAGCATGCAATACCCAAAGTGCCATGTATACCTAGACGCGTTTGGTTGTACGCGTTTTCACACTCAACCAACGTCATTGATGGCTGTAGCCCCACTTCACCCAAGTGACATCAGCCACAAGGACCCCTCCCGCCACAGGAACTAAGCCCAGCGGTGTGAAAGTGAGTGAGTGATCCGAGTTAGTACCTACGCCAAATGCTAGGCCTGTAACTCTTAATTAAGACGTCCCCAGCATCTCATTCCTCGACCCATCATCGCATCATTCTCTTTTTTCCAAATCCAAGCAAACCCGCCATCTGCCTCTTTTCTCCTCACGCATATAATCATCCTCCCAAGTTGCTCAGCAAGACACAGCCATCATCATGTTCAACTGGGCCAAGCAACAGTAAGAAACTCTCCTCTCCTTGAACCCCACCATAGGGACCCTGGCAGAGCTTCAAACCAAGATACTGACCGCTGCCTCCTGTCCGTTCTAGATTGGCCAATGTCGCCGGCACTCAGGAGCCTATCTATGGCCCCTCTGCCATCAAGTCGGTAGCCACAGAGGCTGAGAAGACCCCCTACACCGAGATCTCTCGAGATGCCCTCAAGTGGCAGGCTATGGACTCGACCTCTGTCGAGACACAGAGTTTCTACATCTTTGGCGACAACGGTGACATCGCTCTTGCCCAGGTAATCTATAGTAACGTTGCGTACGTGCCCTACCATCGTCCTTAATATCCTCTGCTAACAGACAAAAGCGGCATCCGAACAACCTGCCAGTTCAACGCAAAGGTCTTCAACTCGGACCCTTCCAAGCCCCACCTCTGGGCCTCGACGCCCCTAAACAACCATGACTTTAACGAGGACAAGACAAGTTTCTACGCCGATGATTGCGCTGTCGAGCTGTCCGAGGACGGCACCTACTACACCATCAAGAGCATGAACGATCAGAACGCCATTGTCAACCTCAAGATTACCCGCTCTACCCCTGGCTTCCACGCCGGTACCACTGGCAAGACCCTGTACGGTACCGATCTCGAGAACCCGTGGGGATCCATGCGACACGCCTTCTGGCCTCGCTGCGTCTCCGAGGGCACCATCACCACCAAGGAGGGCCCTATTGACTTCAAGGGCCGTGCCTTTTTCGTATACGCCCTCCAGGGCATGAAGCCGCACCATGCCGCTTCTCGATGGAACTTTGTTAACTTCCAAGGTGCCAACTACTCGGCTGTTCTCATGGAGTTCACCAGCACACCGTCATATGGCTCGACCCTCGTCAACGTTGGCGGTATCGCCAAGGACGGCGAGATCCTCACTGCCGGCGTCAACAACACGGCCACTCACACCCAAGTTAAGAAGGATTCGGAGAATGACTGGCCTGAGCCTAGCGATGCCAAGTACACCTGGTCTGGTGCTACCAAGGACGGCAAGCCCATCGAGGCCTCAATTGAAGGCCCTCTGGGCGAGCGAGTTGACCGAGTCGACGTCATGGCCGAGGTCCCCGGCTTTGTCAAGACGATTGTTGCAGCTGCTGCAGGAACCAAGCCCTACATCTATCAGGTGAGTTAATTTCCGAACGGCCGGATCACGTACCCCCTTGCTGACGAGATAATCTATAGTACCACCCCAAGCTCTCCCTGAAGCTGAAGATCGGCGACCAGGAAGTTGTCGAGGAGGGCACCATGTTTACCGAAGCTACTTTCATCTCGTGAGGTACAAGAGAGATAGATGTTTGGTGTTTTTTTAATCTTCAGAGACGACTTTTGCATGACTTTGGGTAATACAATACAGTAATCAACTTCAACTTGAACAAGGGTCGGCGTTGGAGACGGACGGCTTGGTCACTCGCTTAGATACAGACTCAGTACAACGATGCCCTTTAGCTCTTCTCGAACTAATAACTTTACTATTTTACTCTATTGACCATTGTTTATCCCCCTCGGTTTTGGATCAGCCTAGATCACATCACGTCCACAGTCTCATTGTCACCGGCCACCATCACAATGGATGAATGAGTATAGTATGTCTTTTGGGTCAAAGGGCAGTCGACGAGATCGTGCGGAGGAGGGAGAAAAAGCCAATAGTATTAGCGATTATCAGCTCCCCCCGCCCACAATGTCAAGGGAGACACAAGACAACTATTTGGGGCTCTGGGCTCTTGTTGGTAGTGAGTACAAGACTCCACAACTGGATCCTCATGTCTCGCCCGTTTCCCATACTAACCCCTCTTTGAGCCCGTGCCTGAACCTGTCTCATCATGATCTCTTGGCCTGCTTGTCTATGCTTGTGATTTTCTTCAAGCACCTGCCCGAGCGGTTCCCTTTTCTTGCTTTTTCTCTCTCTGCTGCGTCCCCTCTCACTCTAGCGTTGATGATCTGAGTCGTCGTGCCTGACTAGTCCATCCGTTGGTGCTGGTGTTGGTGGATTTTTATCAAAGGGGTTCGCGACTTATACGCGCAGCGAGCATTCCTCTAATCCAGAACAGAACATCAATGTTTTACATTTGTATGGGCGAGAACGTGTGTGTGGCCCGGCCCAGCCCCTGGCGAGATTTTATTACATGGCTTGGGAGAGAATAGACCGGACGGCTACTCCATAGGAATTGGATATAAGGATTAGGAGAGTCCTTCTCTCGCTGAGCAATATCGTATCCCTCCTCCTCTCCCTCAGAATATCCTACCAATATTCCCAATTCCATCTTCCTCCCTCAGGATTCCAGCAAAAGATCTGAACAATATCTCCCAGCAACAACAATGGCCGTCTCTGTCTACCGCGATGCGTCCTCGCACGCCCCCGTATTCCCTTCTCCTCTCAACCCTACAAACCACGGCCCCGAGAATGTCAAGCACAGCCCGGGACGAATCATGCGCCGGAGACGAAGCCGGAAGGGTCCTCCGGGATCACACACGCTCACACAGCGACTGCTCCGTGTCAAGGCCGCTGATGCATGGAGGGGACACGTTCTGAGTGCCCAGGTAGCGCAGTACGAGAGTGCTGCGGCTGCTGCCATGGCCGTCAGGGGGCCCAAAAGCAGGGTAAGTCTTGTTACACACGACTGTTGAAAGTTGAATACTAACATGATATCCTCAGAACTGCTGTCCTTCAATGTCCGGACTCAAGAACCTCGGCCTCAACTTCTCACTCTCCGACGCCCACCGCATCGCAAGCAGCATCAGACTACCAGATCTATCCTGCCTCAAGACAAGACGCATGCTACTAGCAATGGGCCTCGTGGGACTCTTGCCCGCACTCAAGGTCCGCGATATGCTGCGAGCTGCCGAGTCATTATGACTGGCGCTGGACGGCGACGACAAGCGCTGCGATAGTAATGATGTTTATGAGGAATTTGGGAATTGCGATTGTGCTCCGCCATTTGCAGGCGGCTTTGGGAGAGGTTTCTATAGATATACCCGCGTATTTACGCCTGTTTTGCTTTCATTCCGATCTAATACAACCATTTTTTTCATTTCATTTCATGTCCAAACCCAAGAACAAGTCCGGTACACCACCACACCTGCGCTGGTTACATATCATACATCGTTCAAGGCCGTATATATCTCTTAACTCATTGACTTTTCTTGTCCTCCACTGTCTCAGTGGAAGCTGGTTTTATAGTAGCTGTACCGGCTGCTTTTTCCTTAGGTGGACTGTCGGCGTCGGGGTCTTTGACGGCGTGCTCGACCTGCCATATAGCTCTCTCGAGCTCCACCTCTAGAGCCGGCATGTCCAGGGTATCTGAGAAGGTCTGGACCTCTTTTTGGGTGAGGAGGGTGCGTTCTTTGTGGTCTGGCTCTTCAGCGGGCGGTGCATGCAGTGCATATAGCTGGTCAAGCTTCTCAGATGGGGTTGGACGCAATAGCTTCTTTTCGAGAAGCCATTGGATGTGCTTTCCGCCTGCAATGGCTCGGTAATGCGACCAAGCTCTGTAAACGAGGTAGAAGAAGGGTAAGTTGGGGATACTAAACTATGTCAGCTAGTGAATCGAGAAACATTGAGGTATAGCGACACTTACATGGGTACCAGCGCAAACGGGATAGTAACTGGCATGCCAACAACACACCAGACAAGCCGCTTGCGATGTAACGCCTGTCGCTCCGTCGCAAGAGTCTCGAGAATGCCCTCAGCCTTGCTAGGCGGTATCACAGAGCTCGGAAAGCACAGCTCAACCTTATCCCGGCCCTCAATCTCCTCGCCCCGACGCCGCGAGGACAGAGGAGGCACAGATTTAAGACCCCATTCCTCGTAGGGGATTCGACGAAAAGCGTAGTTGCCGTAGTCGACGACCTTGCGCTTCCAGCCGGACTCTTTCTTCTCCCACTGCGCCCACGTCTTGGCGGCCCAGGCGGTGCCCTTGTCGACATAGCTTCGACCCTGCGGTGCAGTGGTGACATTGAGTCGTTTTGCGTACAGCAGCGTGCGCCGTGTTGAGAGCGGGAGGAGGTATAATCTCATGGTGTTTTTGTAGGCGGTGTGAGGCAGGCTTTGTCGCAGTGTGTTTCAAAGAGAAAGCAGGGTCGTAGAAGAAGATGCGCAACGAGACTATCGCAGCATGACGTCGGTGAATGGAGTAGGTATTTTATATGGCTTTCTGGAACTGGGCGCACACAGCTTGAAGACAGGGAATAGAATTGCCGCCTGAGGATATTCAAGAATTGCCGCGCTTGTGTTTGAGCTCAAGACTAGAACCGTGGCGAAGCTGACGACGATGAATTTGTTCTACTAGCTCTGATATTACTGAGGTAGCGGTCTTGTTAGTAGCGGTACCCAGTTTCCGGTAACCTTTTTTTTTTTGTTTTTTTTTGAAGTTGGAGCTTGGAGGCCTGACGCACATGTTCGTCATGGTTGGAAGAGGAAAGGCCCGACTTTGGCACGTGCAAGAGCTTAAAGTATCTTTGGGTATGATGCTCTAGGAATTAGGTAATTACTGTAGATTTATTCTTATATACACATACATACACACAATTTATTAACACCTCTTTTTACATGCACACACTTCTCCAATCTCCAATTGCTATCTTCCCATCTTTGCTTCGCCCGCCAAGAGATCTAGTTTTCCCTGCACCACTCAGCCCCCACTTTATGTCATGCTCCACCAAAACCCGCCCACCCGCTAACACACCAAAACCACGCTATCACGAAATCTTCCAGATCACCGACATAATACGAAAATTCTTTTCCACTCTCAACAATTGCTTAGGGCGAATGGTTTAGTGGTATAATACTCCCTTAGCATAATCCAGTCATCTGAATAATCTGGGAGTGGTCCAGGGTTCGATTCCCTGTTCGTCCAACATTGGTGGTTAGATTCCGCTGTTTATACCTCCTTTTTCACGTTTTTATATCTTTTTGTTATTAGATATGTATATGAATTGGGTCGCCAGGCCCTCTCTCCTATTGTTATTTAATAGACTCTATTACCTATGCTGTGTTGCGTTCGCTTCTAAGTTGTTTATACATACATACATAGCCAATTTAACCACCACACCACCATCTCTACAAGATCACATACGTCGACGACATTGAACCCTCAAACCGCTACTAATCAACCAGGAACCAAACCGAAACTAGCTTCCTCAAATGTCTTACATAGATCTCGATCCCATAAGCCTCTACAGAAACCCCTATAGACTTATCACGCAGGGAGACTCAATTAGCCTATCCATTTCCCCATCATGGCAAAGATGGGGGATCCGACTCTGTCTCAGTCTGGCACCACCTCATCTTTCCGAAACTCGTCAACTCAGCTTTGATCCCACGCGTTTGGGAACCATGCCTGAGACATCACCATCCAACTGAGACTCACAGCTTCTTCAATTCCCATCTTGAACAGTCAATTGTCATGATGAGTTCGTAATCACGTCTCTCTGGTATTCGTCTCATATATGGTCCTCTAGATTTATCTCCCTGAATCGTAACACTGCACCATGACTGTTCATAACGCCTTCATATGCCTGCCTTTCTATCCTGTATGTACTCCGCCTCTTGCTTGCCTCGTAATCGTACAGCCGTGCACTTACACAAGCCATCTCATCCCTCTTTAGCTTCCCCCACCCTCAGGCACGGGACTCTTTGCCCGTGATGCCGCCCCCTTGCCCACGATCTTCTCCGCCCAGTTCCACCCACTCGACGACCCCTGCGCCTCTTTACCCTTGTCCTGCTGACGAGACGAGGTCGGCGACGTCGGGCTGTGCGCGTCTCCTCCAAAGTCTAGATCGCTATCACAGTCGCTGTCGTGCCAGTCTCGGTCGCTCCAATTCACAGAGTCCGCTCGCTCGGGCTTTGGTCGATGAGTTGTCGAGGCATCGCTATCCTTTTTCGACGGCGATGCCTTGGGCAGATCTGAGACCTTATCGAGAGCTTCCCGGGATTCACTATCCGTCCGGGTCATGCTTGCCAGGTTGTCTCGACTCTTCTTGAGCTCGGCGCCGTGCTCATCCGGAGGTTCGTTCATGTTACGAGCCCGCTCCCGATTATGCTCGTCCTCGTCACGAAGGCGTGAAGCAGCCGAGTCGCTAAAGTGCGCGTCAACCAGGTGCTTCACTACAGGCCAGCCATATGCGTTGGCAAACATGCGGCGGACAAAAACGTTGTTGTGAGCATCGGGTTCGACCTTGACGAGAACCTTTCTCCATGACAGATCCTTGTGGTAGGCTCTTGCAATCTTCTCTTCCACGCGCATGTTGGATGTGTCAATGACTTCGTGAATGTCCTTGTCCGGATTTGTGTTTGCCGTGTCATCATAGTCTCTGGCAGACAGCGAGCTGTCCTCATGATTCACAGAAGGATACGGATTTGAGCCCGCGCTGCTGGTTGAGGACTGTCCTATCGAGTTCTGTCGTTGACCAGTCTTCCTCCTGACTAGCGTTGAGGGACGCTTCTTCAGTGGTGGTGCCGGTATGTCAGACGGGTGATAGATACGGTCATGGAAGATAGTCCGCGGTCGTTTAGAAGGATCGATCAAGTATTCAGTATCAGGCATCTTAGGGTTGAGTAGATCACCAGCCGACTCAAAAATGGTTGTCCGTGGCGGAGTTGCCATCTCATCCTCGCCCTCATGTCCAGATGTAACCCTTGGCTGTGCAGATGAGACTGATTCAGCAGGGCCGTCGGTAGAGGCGCTGGCTAGGAGAGTTTGACTCTTGTGATAGATCTTCTTTTGCTTTTGTGACACGATGGGAGGCTTTGGCGGCTCATTGCTCTTGAAGAAGTTGAAGAATCCCGCCAATGGCCCGCTGTTTGTCGAATCCGCTGAGTCGGAGGGAACCTCGTCGCCATACGGGGTTGCCACAGACCGCAGACTCGCCCTGTCGTCATCAGCCATGGCTGTACTGGGAGGCTGTGGAACTTCACGCATGTTCTCGTGTGTCTCCCGAGGCGTCGAACTACCAGAACCAGCCGCGCGCTCTCCCGACATGAGCTGCTTCTGACGAGAATTCCCCTGGTTAGAGCCTGTTAACTCGGCCCATCCGAAGCCAACAACAGTTTCGACCAAGCCAGCATCTCGTCGAGCTTTATCAACCCGTCCAAGACCCTGCCAGTCCAGAAACAATAGACAGCTTGTCCGAAGCGGGACAATGCCATCGTTGACCACGTTGGAGTATATAGTCCGGTTGCGGAACTTCTTCAACGCTATATGTGCAGGCCCCGTTGGCAGAATCCTCAGCAGTGGCTTCGACTCGGGCTGCGTCTCCCCATATACCTTCTTGTGCGCTGTCTCTCCCAGATTCCCAACAATAGCGCCCCAGCCACTCCGTGCAATTGTTGGCGCTCTCCATGCCAGGCCAAGATCCTTACCTGTCCTGCCAACGAGGCCTGAGTCTAGAGCAAACTTGACGTAAAGAGGGTTTTCGTTGCTCAGACCCAAGAACGGTGTAGCTAGGGCCACAAAATTGATTGGCTTGATGAGGTCAAAGAATTGCGGCGAGTGCTTTTGTATGTATGCGATAGCGTATGTCTGCACAAGTCCGCCAAGAGAGTGGGCAATAAAGCTTATGCTAGTGATTCGATATGGTCGCTCCGCCTTATGGACATGTGCGCCGTCCTTTTCGAGACGGATGGAGCTGTGCTTGTGCGTTGGTTTCTCCTGAGAATCGTCCTTGTCGTTCTTATGGAGGGCATGAGCCATAGTATCGGACATTCCTTTTCCTGTCGGTAGAAAAGGCTGATCTGGATATGTCATGGAAAGCACGTATCTAGCGAGCCTCTTCCCGAGATATTTAATCCCGCGTTCCGTCTTTGTCGAGTTGCCCGAGTATCCCCTTACGATGACTTCTTCGTCGTCATCGTCTTCATCCTCCTCACCTTCAGCCTTATCCATGTCCTTGGTGTCGTGCGAGTCCGATTCAGCAAGTCCGTTACTCGATTGTTTTCTCGCAGCTCGTTCCCGAGCCCGCCGAGCCTTGGCATCGATCTTGGCTTGTCGTACAGCTGCATCAATACTCTCTTTCATGAAAAGCATATCGGCGCCAAGATTGCTGTGCAGGCCATGTGTTAGAACCACCATGTGAACCTTTTTCTGCTTCGGCTTCTGTGATAATGAAGGGTCGTCTTGGGTTTCCGGTTCACCGGTCTTTACCACGCTCTCTACATGCTGATCCTGACCCTCACGTTTTTGGGCGCGCACGTCGCCAAGATCATCCCAGCCTGGAAGTCTGGGGGTGTTCCACAAAGTCGCGGTATCTTCAACCTTTACTTCTATTGCGCGGGAAAAGACACCTCGTGGTTGTGCTGGATGACGTCCATCTTTGGCCCCCGCACTCTGTTGGTGGTCGCTGATCTTGCCGGGCTGCGGGACCTGAGCTTGTCCACCGACTACAGGACTCGAGCTGTTCAGGCTCAATGATTTGCGGTCTCGGGCGAGTAGAACCTCGAAGCCAACGGCAGCTGAAGTCGAGAAGAGAATCTGCGAAGAAACCTCCACAACCCAACTAGCGCACTCGTCGTCATGAGAAGGGCCCTTTCCAAAACCACCATGACTCCCTAGACCAGCGCTCTGTCGGATGGTGTCAGGAACTATAAGCTCACACTCCCAAGTGCCGCCAGCCTTGACCATGGGCTCAAATTCCGGGACGCCATAACGCTCAGGGAATTCAAACTTCTCATTGGGATCGAATGCGGCGGGGTAAGCGGCGGCGGAGAGTGTGTAGGGTCCGTGAACAAAGGCGGCGCGGAGGGCGATGGCTGAGGTGTTGCGCACGCGGAGGTAGAGCTTCTCGGGGGACGGTAGAATGCGGTCCTGAGACGGTGTATATGTGACGGTGTAGCGGACGACCTCGCCTGTCTTGAGGCTGCCGACTTGATGCAGAAGAAGCATCTCGGCGCAGCGCGATAAATGCGCAGGCGGATGTCAGGGTAGGGAGAGTCGAGAGGGAGGACGTCGGACGAGGTGCGTAAGACAAGAGGTTCGGTTAGGAGCTGCACGTGCTTGGTTGTAGGAGGGATATTAGACGGTAAGCTGTAAAGTCACCATGTCTTTCGCTAAGCACGAGTATTCGTACAGAGGTAATCAGAGGGAAAAGAAGAGATCAAGATAAGATGAGAACAGAACAAAGCAGAATAGAAGAACAGAGTAGAGTAGAGTAGAGTAGAGCACCCAGACCGAGACAGCCGAGTTGGAGTGGCTGACTTGAGCTTGAGGAGGTGAGAAAAAGGGTCTAGAGCGTCGGTATGGATAATACTAAGATAATAGATATTATGTACAATGACGGCAAGCTCCAAAATCCCAACTCCTGACCCAAAAAGTCGAAACCGGTCATACACAGCAGAGGCCAATCACGCCCGCATGTCGACATCACTCCTGATGGAGGCTGGACATGCATTGCATTGTTTTAGGGGATCGAGCAGCCTGAGCGGATCATGCGGGCCACTGAAAATGGGGACCTAATAGCTGCTTGCGGTGGACCTTGCAAATATGTTGGGCTGGCGGCTGGTTCTTCCATTCCATGGCCCGCGATTATCACCGACAATCATTCCGTCCCTGAATCTCAAGTCTATGAACGCGATCTCATAAAATGAGCTCTTTTTCTAGATTTATTCGATTTATGATGCATAATCTACCTGAGATGAGAGGCTAAATGACAGTATCCAAAGCCCAAAGAAATCAACATGACACCCCATGCCAACGAATGCTCATGCTCCAATACCATGCTCCCACCATGCTCATCCATGCCATATTATCCAGAATAAATGCTAGACTGACGAGTTCTGTTGGCCTTTGCTTAACACCCTGTTCATTCATTTGCAAAATTCCACCCAAGTCAGGCCAGAGGAAGGAGAAGTAACCCAAGCCTAATAGCTTTATCATGCAACAGATCTAGCAATCTCTAGACGAGGAGGCCCTTAATCGCGTAGTAAAAGTCGTTATCTCGTCATTCGTCATGTTACTTCTCACTTCTATCCTCACGCAGGCGCAATAAGATCCGCCTCAGGATCTCCGGGCTCGACAAATTTCCGCCAGACGTCGATTCGTCCCATTCCCGAACCTCGCCCACTGAGCCCGGCCAGCTCGGAAGACTTGCGTGTATCGCTACGTCGCGTGCCCTTTCGGCTACGCGAGCTGTGGCTGTAGTACGAGTCGTCGTCATCGTAGTTGTTTGGGTCGCGCTCGACAATCAGCGGCCCTATTCCGCCACGGTATCCCTCCTCAATCACCGGGGGCGGCATTCCCATCGGCGGCGGCCTCAAGCTCGGCCCCGTCGGCTCCATCTCATGTGGTCCGTACCGTTCTTCTGCACGCCGATCTCCTCCTCGCCTATCCATATGTCCTCCGTAGTAGCCTCCTCTACCCCCAGCTGGACCTCTCTCCAACTCCGGCCGGCTAGGAGACGGAGGAGCACCTACCACCCTGCGAACTACACGCCGGGGGCTGTCGCCTGCGTAATGCCCGGGAGGATCCCCTCCATCATATTCGTTCTCTTTTACATAGTAGCGTGATCTGTGAGCTAATTCTTCTTCACGATCTTCCTGCTGCTGGCGTATGATGGCTTCCTCATCATAAATCTGTGGTCGCGATTGTTTCGACCCTCGTGGCCGTCGAGCACCTCGATCCTCCTCAGTAGTACTACCTTCACGGAAGACTTGAATCTCCCCTCGTTGAGTGACGCTCGCTTGCTCGTGATGATCAGAATCGTGGTTGTCAAGGTCAAACCATGGACAGTCGCATTTCTTTGGTTTTTCTCCACATACGACACAAAACTCGGCACCACATCGACTGTAATCGCGTTAGAAGCAATATCAAATCACCCAAGAACTGACTTACCAAACTGCTTGATTGTCGCCTTCTCTGAGCTGAGCAGAAGCACCACATCTATAGCATCTCTTCTGGCCCTCTCGTCTGGCATACTCAAGGAATCTCGTCGTTTCTTCATCTCTGGGACATTTGCTCGCAAAGTGCCATCGTCCGTTGCATATCACGCAAACCTTGGTATTGCACTGATCGCAACGAGCAGCTCTTCGTCCCGTTTCTCTATCCTCGTAGATATTTGATGGTCGAATCCACTCCCCGCATCGTCTCGAGGGACAATACAGCCTGTTTCTCAGAGAGTATTCCACAAACTTCTTGTTCCATATCTTTTTGAAAGTAGAGTCAAAGATCTGTTCGACATGTTCCGTTCCAATGGGCTCATCGGTACAGCAAGTCGGAGGCATATGCTCAGGGTCTGTCATTGACTGCTTGAACCGCCTCTTCAGACAGCTATGGCACATGCGATGCCCGCAATCAAGCTTGGGGCATCTCGATGCAGGAACCTCATCTAAGCAGCCTTTGCAATCACGACTGAAATTTCAATTCGTTAGAGACAGATTGTTGAACTGTGCTGACGGGCCACTCACATTATACGAGGTCGATCTGGGGACGTGTTTCTCGAAGATGCAAAACCACTGCCGGCTATACTAGGAGGGCGCCTTGAAGAGTCCCTAGAGACTTGCACCGTCTCTATTGTAGCAAGTCGAATAGGACGGCCCTCACGAATTATTTCTCGCGACTCATACACCTTAGTAGCTCTGGTTCTAATTAGTTGTGTTAATAACCAAGAACTGCGTAGACTCACTTCCTGGAAGCTACCGGTGGCCGAGAAGCGCCGAGTACGCTGTTGAATCTGGTCGGGAGACTGTATCTAGGGGTGTCGCTAACCTCGCGTCTCAGAGTAGGTCTACGGTTAGGCGAGCCTCGTTCCGACGAGGCTTGGCGATATCTTATTTCTATATCGTCGGAGGTTGATGGCGATGGCATTCTGTGCCGCCTCCGTGGTGGTCTCTTCTCATCTTGAGAACTGAGATAATCATCGGGGCTGGGATGTCGATGGTGCCGATGATGATGATGTCGTCTATGGTTACGCTCTTCCGGTTCTTCCACCACGACCTCTATTTGATTATTCGCATCACTGTCCTCATCGCTGTCGCTCTCATTCTCCTCCTCACTGTCCGTTGACGGCGTAGACTCGGGCGTCGGCTCCCTCGGTCTTCGTACGGGCTGGCGGGGACGGGCTGGCTCTGGAACTCTACCCCGCGGCTTCATAGCCGGCCAGCGCTCTTCGGAGCCCTCATCGTCGTCTGCTTCGTACACCTCAAACTGCGGACGTCTCTTATAAGCATCTGTCGAGGAGCGCATCAAGTGTGCTGGCGGCATGGGCATGGTAGGCGGGTATGCATCCAGACTCGCAGAGCTTTTCGCATAGCCCCTGGGTGTCGGTCCGTTGGGCCTTTGTAGTTCGTCGATTCGGGAGCGATGGGGCATTGGGTAGTAGTAGGGCACGACGTCACTGGGGCCATACATATCGTGAGGTCCAGCTCCAGGTCCAGGGCGGAGGGGCCTGCGACGCACGAGTCGGGCCTCTCCATCGCCGACGTCTCGATCGTATCCTAGCCTCATTTTGAGGGCTCACTCCTGCAGGACCCGGGAGAGACCAGCGTCGGTCCACGGCACAGCACACCAAGTTGGCGTCCAAGGCTGGACTAGTCTATACGTCCGAGGCGACGGGCAGGTGAAGCGTAGTCGTGATGACGAGCAGTCGGGCCACTCAAACAAGTCCACGCTGCGTGAGCAATTGCAACCCCCAAAGTTGATTGGAGTCTGAGGGCTGATCATGCATGGCAACCGCAGCGCAGCGTCACGTCGGGTCGTGTGTGTGCTGTGCTGTGCTGTGCTGTTCTGTTCTGTTCCGTGCGGTGCAGTGTGTGTCTTGTCTTCTGGTGCCTTACAAGTTGGGCCGCGAGATGTTAGGTTAGGGAATGGCACCAAAAGGATTGAAATGGGCCAGTCAGTCAGTAGCGTCTTCAACGGACGGAAAAACCAGGGTTAAAGAATAAAAAATACACAAAGTAAAAGAGCAAAAGTCCGGGGAAAAGGAGAGAAAGGGAATGAATATCGGAATCGTTGGGCAACGTTTCTCTGCGTCTGCACTGCAGCAGGATAACGCGGCAGACCAAGTTTGGGCGTGCAGGTGGTCGTTCAGAAGATCACCTCACCATCAGGCACCTAGAATCGAATCAACGTGCCCCTCCCCCGCGTGGGTGGGTTTGGGTTTGGGTTGGCCAGGATCTGAGGACGTCTCTTTTGCCGTGTCGTGTCTGATGGACCCTGCGTTAGGTAGGTAAGGCAAGGCAGGGCAAGACAGGGTATGCTTGGCAGACTTTGTAGCACAGCGCCGTATGAGCCAGATTCAAGTCATACGACATGTTGCAAGCGTCGACAAGTCGAGACGAGAGCCCTATTCAAGTTTAACAATCCCCCTACTCAAGCCTGGGTGGTTGGTCATCCAAGACCAAGACAAGACCGTCGATGATCACTTTCACTTTTCAGCGGTGTGATGTCACGTGGCTGAGCCAAGCCTAAACCAACTGAGACCGAGCCTGAGACAATTAATTACCCCAGAAGAATGTAATGCTCGCTCACAGAGTTTTAGCGAGTGCAACTGTGAGGTAACGGTAGCCCACTATTGCTAGTCATCTGTTGACATGTAAAACTACCAAATCAGCATATCAACAGCTTGCATTATGATGCGCGTAGTGCTTCAAATAGAGACAGTACCTAGAAATGATCAGTCGACAATGTCCTGTAAACTCATCCAATCCATGGACCGCGTGGCCCTATTCTGAAACCAGAGCCTGAAGTTACAGCAGACGGACTCGCCATCGCCTACACCGAGCGTAGACTTCAAGGCCGTGCCGGGCAATCTACTCCGGCATCCATTAACATTATGTGGGTCGTATTCTCGGCCCGGTCCGGCAGCCATCACGGGCTTTCTCGGACGGCCATAACGGGATGACGGCGTTCCTGCCAATCGGGGCAGCATCGCCTTGCTTTATTGTATTTTGAATTCTTCAGCAATCTGCAGGGACTAAACGTCTACGCTTATCCCCGAGAACCATCCGCGTATATCCGGTATCACTTATTGCGCAGTCTTATTTGGCCAGATCAAATTTGACTGATGCCATCTCAACTGACGTAGAGACTTTACTGTGCCGCCATGGCTGAAGAGCATATTACTAGGGGCTGTCACTTCCCTTTCTCTTTTATAGACAAAGCACATAACGTCAAATTTTGCTTGCGGTCACATAACTCTTGTATGTGATCGAACTCCATGATTTGGTATTTTTGATGAGCTGTAACGGGATCCTGTAGCCCTTATGCTCGTGGCCATATAGAATCTTGCTATAATACAATGTTAAACAAATGGGTATAGATGCGATCATAAAAGACGTCATCACGTTTGATGGACATAAATCGAAGTGAGAAAACTTCACGTCAACCTTCCTCAAAAAGCTCCGGCTTAGCTCCGAAAACCCTCATCTACGTGTACTTGTCAGCACACCACTTGGATCTCAGAGTGAAATAGCTGAAGGAATTTCTGAAGTCAGCGTATGTGATGATATCGGGCGGCCGGTCCGAAAGCCGTATTTAGGCTCAATGCCAATGCTAATGCCAAAATGCACTAAATTATTCCCGTTGTTTCCACACGTGTATTGCGACGGGAAGTATCCTGCATCTCAGGTAAACTTGGGGATGATACTCCCAATGACGCCTGCGTCTCAGCGTAGATGGGTTCCCAATGTCGTAATGCAGCAACGAGCACATTTCCCCTGCTTAGATAGCAAAACGAATACGTCCCTAGTAGGTGATGTCGTGGTATTGCCATTGGGAGAGTATAAACAAAACATTCCATAGAGTTGGAGGGGTAAACATGGCCTTGCGATGCCCTATGAGCCAGCGATAAAGCTGTAGTCGATTGCTCAGCAGCGAACATGGCCTGGTGTTCCATGTTACTCGGCATCTACGGAGTGCCGAGGAACGCTCGTCTTCTCACCTCAGCTTCCTTGATGATTTCGGAAGCAAGGCTTAAGCTTGGAGCTAGTGTTGCGTATCGCTCGACCTCCAGAACCACTTCATTGATAATTTGGTCGAGGGCTTCACGAGAAGGCACCAGGGTTAGTAGGATGCTGAGTAGGGACGGTGACATGCTAGCACCCATGATGAGCAATGTCTGAGAGACCATCGAGAGAGCCCCTTGCCATATGTATGGCATGTGGCCGGCATGACTGTATTATTGTCAGTAATTTAGTCCATACATGTTCAAATCAAAAGGTAACTTACTGCTCATGAATATGTTCCAGTTGCCGAATAGAGGCTTCTAAACATTTGTGGCAATTCTCCCGGACTGCAGGATCCAAAACGGCTTGTTCATTGTCCAGCACTGCTAGAATGTACGGCCGATAGATAATGGTACGACAAGCAAAGAACCGAAGCCGAAGTACTGTTTGAACAGGGTCTTGCAGAGCATTTCGTGTGAATGGAAATTGCAGCGGCAAAGGCAAACTCTCATACCATTGACTCAGTTGGTAGTCGAGTTCGGCGACGACTGGATCCAGACTTGTTGTTGAAGCGATGGAATCCTTCGAGTAGATGAGCTGGCTCACTCTGTTCAAGAGTCGGCGTAGGGCAATCTCCGCAAGGAAATACCAGAGTTCATCCCGCCCGACTTGCTCTGACTCGTCTCCTTCAAATCCACCAGGAAGGCCAACATTTTCCTCAAATTGTACTACCCCTGAATGAGGTAGGTCAAGTTCTGCGAGAAGATCGCTTTCGAAAAGTAGAGCATTCCAATAGATACGCTCCACAAGTTCTCGTTGATGACTTGGAATGCGACTTGGGGCCATGAGGAGGAGCTGCAATTTGGTGCTTGTAGTGCAAAGCAGATTCCATGCTTCCATAGGACGAACTAGGTAAAAATGATAGGCAGCAGCAAGCAGGTGGCATTGTGCTGCTACCACACTATTGGCGGTCATCAGTCCAGGAAGAAGCGACCAGGCCGCTGTGAAGTATTGCAAGCCAGGAGGATCTTCCTGAGGGAGAATCCTGGAAATGCTGCCGTGCAAGCTTGCTTGACCAAGAGCAAGGACAAGAAGGACGATACAACTCTCGGGCCCTTCTCTAAACCCGTTGGACAGGGCCGTTCGATACTGACTTCGCCAGGTATACGGGTTGACGCAGGCGTACCAGACATTAACTCTCTCGAAATAAGCCTCAATGTACGCTTGTGTATTGGACAGATCCACACAGGGAGTTTTCGTCAGGGTGTGTAGCGGCTCTCGAGCCATTTCCAACTGTAGGAGGACCTGAGGATCGCATGGTCGTGATATCAAATCCCGTATTAAAGGCCACTGAAGTAGATGCATGGCAGCATTAGTGTGGACTTTGGGCATGGTAGAGATGTTGGTTCCAACCGGTTGAGCGGACCAAGTACCAAATCCACCGTTGGGAATAGAGCCAAAATTGGTGGGGTTGGCCGACATAATCATGTTATCGCCGTCGAGCCCTGTACCGTTGCTCATCCCAGGCGAATCTTGGGTCAAGTTGAGCCCGTTTGTTGTCGCGCTTACCATACTCATCTGAAGTAAACTCTCGATACGATTCAGACGCTCTAATATCAGCTTATCACCAGCATCTAGCTTGATGCCTGGCTCTCGATAGATGCATTCAGCACCAAGCTCTGTACAGAGCTTGCACTTGGGCTTTGTTCCATCGCAGCGTGATTTTCTCGAACGGCAAACCTCACACTAGGAGCAGTCAGCATGATAAATTAGGAGTAGCGAGCATCATGTTGTGACGCACAGCGATGGTGGCCCTACGGCGAGGGTAATCAACGCCAGTTTCAGTATTCCTCCTCTTGAGTGGGTTTGAGCCTTCATCGCTCGAGACCTTTTGCGCGCCGTTGGATATATTTTCAGCCCTGTTTTCAGATGATTGCGAGTGATGGCGAGGTTTTTGAGCCGTGGACAACATGCTGTCCCTGCTAAAACTGGGCGTGCGCTGGTTTTTGTAAGTGACTGGCGATTTGAGCACCGTGTCAGTCGACATAGTTGCAAGGGACGATAGCGGGAGCTCGAGTGAGAAGCTGTCGCGTCCAGGGACGGTAAACGGTCGAGTTGAATTTATTGAGACTGATTGAGTAGATTCGCCTGTCGATGATGGGGACATGATGTGTTGCCAAGGTTGAAGTGGAACTAAGAAACTGTCGAGATTAAAGTTCCAGGCGAAGCCGTGTTGTTTTGAGCTGGCAGCGTTCAAGATGAGAGTTGTAGATGCGCACAATCTCAAGAATAATGTGTCAGCGAGGCAGCATTTCGGTCCCGGGTTAAGACTTGAAAAACAGTAAGATCCCGATCAGGCGATATGATGAGAGCGAACTCCAGAGCTATATCGGGATTGGGTTGTAGGCAGGCGGTTTTAGTTTCTTCTTGTTGCGGATCGAGTGAGTGGTCAAGTCGTACGTGATAGTATCGTATATGCCAGTCTCACGACCAATCCATTGAAATGTCCGCAAAACACTCAACGTTGAAAGAGACGTTGCGTCTGGTGGTCGCCGCAATGGAGGAGCTATGGTTATGTATGGGGGGAAGAGCAGGGACAAGGGTCTCGAGTCCCCGTAGCTGCACTTGCGCTTAACCCCAGACCCTGGGTTGGCGGGCGGTGGAACTCGGAAGAGGGTGGTGGAGAAGCGGCTGGAGAGACTGGACCAGTTGGGAAGTTCTTAAGAGATGGGCCATTTGTGAGCCTACCAGAGACGGCGGAGAAAGCACCCAACGGACGGACTCAGTAGCGATGTACTCCGTTCAAAGCCATTGTGGCCGAGTCGACAGGAGAGGCGATCAGAGGCATGGCATGACATGATAACCGGAAGCCGAAATGACTTATTTCGGGGGAGTTTTGCTTAAAGTGGTGGTGGCGTATAGGTAGGTTGTCTTGGTTGGAGGCGATTCATTTCCAAATCTGGGGAGAGTCAGCGTGGCATGTAAGTCTGGGGAAGCTCATATTGGCTCCTTCATCCAATGCCTCAACTGTACCGTACATACAGAGAGCTGCCCTGAAGCGTTCCCCAGAGGATGGCTCGAGCCAGTTGTTCGCTCGTCTAGCCAGCCAGGACAGGGATAAGAATAAGATGGAGGGGGGTCGTTCTTGAGATGGATTGGTGGACTGGTCGCATCAACACCGTTTGCGTGTGGAGAAGTCACGGCTGGAAGCTGGAGGATAAAGCTCAGTTTCTTCTCTTGGATTGTCAACGCTTTAGTCATGTCTTGCTTAAAGCAAAGATGAAGGTGAGATAAAAATCTGGCTCTCTGTGTATATGTTTCCTCAGGCACTGTGTTGGCAAGGAAGGAGCGGAAATGTCTCACCTCTTGCCTTATTATTCTGTCTGCCCTTGCAGCTTCCATCGATAGGTGGTAGCAGGTGAGAACAGAAGGTACCTACCTACCTACCTTAGCCTAATAGCTGCCCTGGTTACCTAGGTAGGTAGAGCTCACACCTTACAATACCACAATATCACCTCAGCGAATGTTTCTTCCTGTGATCAACATGTTTTCAAAACATCCATTGAACTCGTGCAAGTTGATGTCCATTTTCAGAGACATCGTCGCTTGGCACTTGTCGCCATCCCTACATGATAAAGGTTAACGATTCGACAAATGCCATGATTCTAGACCCCAACCAACCCGAAAACGTCTCTGGTGAGTTATTCTCTCGGATGGCATCCGGACCCCTTGCTCCTAACCACGGGGTTTGCAAGCCGTCTCAACCTCACTGTGGCACTCCACAGCTTATTCATACAGGGCTCTGTAGCTTTACCAATGTTTCTCAAATAAGAAACGAGGTCAAATGCTCCGAATCATCCGATCTTTCATGACGCACCTGGCTCTTGTAAACGTGGCTTTGACATCGAAATCTGGTTCCAGCAGCGCTTATGTACAGTACATCAGATTGGCTCAACGCACCGCTCACCATCTCGACGGGATCTTATGCGCCAGACCATCTTAACGGCCCGAATACAAGCGCAACTTTCGTCCGGTCCAGTCCAATTTCCAGCCCGTGACCAACCTCGAGCTCGGTTTTAGCCTGCTCCGGTCTGGGGTGCGCATCGAGGAGTCTGACAACCTGCGGGGAAGCTTGAGAGGTGTGGTGCGTTTTGTCCAATAACGGAAAACGGCTTGCAAGGTTGTCTAATGGATCTTCCGGCTAATTATCCGTATGCACTCTCGCATATATTGCCAGGAGCAGAATCACGGTTCTCTACCGAGAGCCTGTTGCCTGTCTGTCCTTGAGATGCCGTCTGCGGCTCGGATCGAAAGCCTTGGTCAACAAAGAGCCACGGTGTTTTAAGTAAGGGTGAGAGGCATCACACGGTAAATCATTAACTGTTAGAGATGGCGTCGTGACCTTCTTAGCTTTCCCTAAATGAATCGAGTTATGTATTGCCAAGAAGCTAGGCCAACCTTGATTGATATAATCTTTAGGGTCCTGTCATCCCGGTCATTATCACTGCAAGTCTTGTGATAGATACAAAGAGACCTCCGAGGACTATAGCAACTTCTCATACGACACTCCAATTAGGGACTGAATCCACTCGACAAACGAGCTAATGACCTACCCTGGCATCTGGTATACCCTCCCTCGCAATATTATAAACAGACGTGCATTAACATTATATGCTTCATCTAGTTCCCCTGCATCATAGCAAGATCGAATGTGTGCTGAGGTGACTGGTTACCGGCAAAGAACGTTGACTAATGCGCCTAGACAACTTGTCCCTGACACTGCAACCCACTGCTTCTTCGGACTGAGAAGCCGTCAACCCGAAAAACTTTGGGATAATACCTCTAAGGCTGAGGTGACCGTATGCGTAGCACCTCAAATACAAAGGTTCCTGCGCCTTGAATGAACAAAAAGACACCAAGGACACCAAGGACACCAAGCGATCTACTCATTCGTAAAAGATCACGGCTGTAGCTTCGCCTTCTAGTTCTGTGTAAGCAACAAAATCGCCGAGAGCGCCGGTTTTGGGATCTCTTTCAATGACGACAACTCGTTCATCTTTTTGCAGCGCCACTGCTATCCGAGTTCCAGCCTTGTTGATGGAAAAGTGACGAGGAAATTTGCCGCCGCAAGGAGCCTCTTGTTGTAATGTCAAGGCTCCAGTCTCTTCGTCGATTTCGAAGCTGACGAGTGGATCCGAGACGATGTTGGTGTTGTTTCCCATACCAAAGTTTGGTATCTCAAGGTTGTTCTCATTTCGAGAGGAAATGATGAGGAACCTTTTGTCCGGCTGTTTACTGATGTTAGGTATGAACTTCTTGGATCTCAGGACTCACTTACAGAGACGACAACCTCAGAAGCGGCTGCTCCTTCGGGGATATTCCTCCCCCTTCCATGAGTACCGATAGTCCAGAGTTCCTTGAAGAAGATGATACCGCCACCGTAAACCACCTCATATCCAAAGATGTCGTTACTTAGCTCCGTGACAATATACATGAACGTCTTGGTCTTCGTCACCGCAAAAGCTAGATGGCGAGGCCCGCTACCAGCAGCGACGACTAAAGGCTCAAGCTCAGTTAACCCCAACTGTTCGCCATCAAGGCGGTACAGCCGGATCAAGTCGGCCCCTAGGTCTGGAATAAGAATGAATTCGCCGGTAGGGTCAACAACTGCAGCATGAGGATGGGCCGCCTCCTGTCTTGATCGGTCAGGACCCGGCTCGGAAAGGTTGAACTGTTGGACCCCGACTGATGTAATGTTGGTTTGGTTTTCAACATTCCATGTTGTAAAGGCTGAGCCACCGCTGTGAAATATTAGACCTCTCATACTATATGTCAAGTTTGTGGGATCACATACTAATGAGCCACCGCCAACCCACGATCCCAATCACCATAAAGTGCAGCACTCACAGGGCCTAGAAGCGTAGATACCCTCCCCACAGGTGTCAAAGTACCGTTCTCGGTAGTATTGAAAGCAACCAAAGATCCCTTTTTACCATCCTTGAGCCCTTCATCAACGCAGTAAAGCACCGATTTGAAATAGTCGAGCGTAAGCCATGAGGGACTGCCACCACAAGCATCCGTAGTATTCACCGTTTCGAGAAGCACTGGCCTATCTTGATATCCAGCAAATGAGAGGTTCAACATCGTGACAACCCCACTGTACGACGCAGCAAACAGCAAAGAACTCGACTCGTAGTCATGTTCGAATGGCTCAGGTATGCTATGGCCGTGACTCCATGTCCAGCGCGAGTCTCTGTGGAAGAGGCTCAGGTACGCGTGATGAACTAAAAGCGCAAAGATGGGCGTAGCGAGCAGTAGTGTCGAGATAAACAATGTTGTCCTATGATTTCGACAAGGGTTACTCGATGAGAGTTTTCGACGTTTGAGGAGATCCATTGTGACTGTGATGAGGGTGTTCAGATAGAGCGTTGAGCTCACCAGGCTTTCAGCGCATTGCCTGGTAATGACGCCACACAAGCCACCTTTACTGGACTTAAACTGATTGCATGAACAAAGGATAGATACGTATTAAGTAGATTGAGATAATGTCAAAGAGGACCTGAGAAATGATAGGATTGCGATGATTAGAATAAAGGAGATGTTAATGTAGATGTAGAAATTAGAAGAATCCTTCCAGGTCGGCAAGTGTCTACAGTAGCCGCCGTCCAATAACAGGAATGCCCTAGTGGCACTGTGATGCCTTAGTATTCATTCAAGCGTGGAGGCGAATTATCATGCAGATCTTTGAACTATGAATTTGAAGTTCAATTCAGGCCTAACGGTACCGTCTGTTTCAGCCTGGTTTCATGATAATGCGTGAGTGCTTGACAATGCAATATCAGATAATCAACCACATCCCTAAGCTAGGTTTGAAGTCCCAGTAATGCCAACCTCATGATTTATTTTGTACGTATTCCTATTGAATTTCCTAGTACATGCTGTGGCTTTTCTTCTCAACGACATTCCAAATAGTATGTCCATGGCTCCAAGCCAACAATCGTCACCATACCTCTTTTCTTTTGTTATCTTTTACCTTGCCTGCTTGGTATCTCAAATGTATTCTAACAACTTTTTTTTTTCATGAATTTTGCCATGTTCGCCTATGCTCCAATGAATTCACCTTCAAATAATCTCAAACCACAAAATCAAGCTTTTTCAGCCGGGAAATCCTGAATCGCAGGCGTAGTAGTTCCTCTTGAGACAGACATGCTGTATGGTGCCTAGAAACATGTAAGTCAGCATTAGATTTCATCACCTTCAGCTTTATAAACGTACCAGAACCTCCTTAGCATTAAACACTCTCCATGCAAGTTTGCGAACGCTTCTGTCTGCGGCTACAACAGGTGGCGCAAACTCGATACCAAACATCTCCCGGATTGCATAGACAATTCTTTTGGCATACTTGGGATCACGCTCGACATGGGCGCCAAAGAGCTCATCGGGCTGGTTAGGTGCAATATCCGGATCTCGGTCCAGACAATTCTGGACAATAGGAAGAAGAGCCGCTTCAATAGCCTGCTCATACAAGCCTTTTGCACCAATATCCACGCCTTCTTCGTCGAATTTGCTGATTCGGATCTCAAAAGGCTCAGAAATAGCCAATGCATAGTGGTGGCCGTCATGGTGGTATCGGAACTCGAACACTCCCTGCGTCCACCAGAGTTTATCGCCTTGGAACACAACTTCACCTTCCACTAGATCGGTTTCTGTTGCTTCACTTCCAGGCACTGGATGCTCCTCTACCACTATACTGGTGTCTGTACTCATAGCGTCGTATGAACCAGCGTTAGTAGGTGCCCAGCGTCCCAATGAAGATACCTCAGTCGTCTCCCTTGAACGATTGTCGGTAACCATGTAGAGACCGATCCAGTCTTTCTTGCTGTGATTGACAGGAGCTCTCCATTTGACCCGGAGAGGAGCACCATATTCAAATGTCATGGTTTTGATTCCTTTAGGGATTCTGCCTGTCAAGCTCTCCTTGCCGTCAAACTTCTCATCAATAGGCGCAATACTAGTTGGTGTACCCTCTACTGAGAGAGAATAAAACTTGGGATTATGGCCTTCTAGATCAGGGGCAATTCTGGTGATGGTAAGCCGCGCGGGGGCCATGTTGAATAATGCCGACGTGTCTCTAACAATCGTCTTGACCCCTGCCGCAAACTTTGGTCGAGCGGTATCAATAAAATCCTCGACGAAGTGGCTTGTGTCATCCAACACTTTGTCCACGCTCTCTTGCCATCCTTTGACGGGTGGGGGCAATGAACGCTTGATGAACTTGGTGAGACCCGCTTCCTCTCGAAGACTACGACCATATATCTTTTGCATGTGAGGTCGCTCAATATACGAGATGTAGAAGACGGTCAGGATCTGGGTGATCAGAGCCATAAGGAAGATGGATCGACTCCAGGTAATGAGTGCAGCGCCCCATACAGCAGCTGTTCCAAAGAACCGATCAGGGTTGTTGAGGAAGCGGTAAATGGACTTGTAGGTCAGCTTAGCCTGATGGTCGAAGAAGAAGTCACCGCAAAACCATCCAAACTCTCCAAGAGAGTCATAGACGCTGAATGAGGTCCACAGCTGAAGAGCAACGAGACTGGCACCTAGGACATGCTTAAGCAGGACCAAACCGTAGGCCCAGTCCTCAGGAGGCGAATACATCTTCCAGCACGCGGCAACAAAAGCAGTATTACACATGATCATACTGATGTGGTGGAGGCCTTTCCATTGGCGCCAGGCCTCACCAGCACTCTCGCCAAACTTGAGGAAGTGGCGCGTCCACATCTTAGTCTTGGACTGCTGGTCGAGAATGAGGCCTAAGCCGAGATGGTACCAAACTCGCCACACCAAAGCGTGAAGCACAAAAGCCGCTTGCCATGGAGCAGTGGATGGAGTTACCAATGTGAGAACGGCTACATAGAACGGCATGACAATGACGGCAAAGTCAGGGACCCGGAACAGATCCAGGTTGCTTATACCCACAAGGTTGTGAACAGGAGCATGTGATTCTTTCTGGGATGGAGTGAGGGTCTGCTGGTCGAAGGCAGCTTCAAGCGATTTGACATCGGCGGGCACAGCATCACTTTGGCCCTCGGAAACAGTTCGCTTTCGAGGGGGAGGTGGGTTGTAGGTTTTCTCGATGTGAGGGTTCTCGACAATCACAAGGAAGGCAAATTGGGCCAGATGAGCGAGAATCGAGATGAAAAGGACCTCATAGCTGGCAGCCATCATGGAAATACCATAATATCCAGCATAGCCGATTGAGTACATGGGATGCGGAGCCATCTCGAAGACACCGTCAAAAGTCAAGTCTTGGTCGATGAGATAGAAGAAGTCACCCCAATACCAGGCGAAATCTTTAACAACACGATGGGCGTCCAGCTTAACCCAAAGATTGAAGCCGATTAGACTGATGCCAACAGCCCAACGAGAGAAACCAACCAGAGGATTCTCACCCTCAGGAGTGTGGCCGCAGACGATAGCAAAGAGGCAGTAGGATACGAAATCACACATGAGGATCAGATCAACTACCCTTCGGAATACCAACCAGGTATTGTACTCAATGGGAGCCTTCTCGAACTCATAATCCTCGGGGATCTTAGTCTCGAGTTCGTTCTTGAGAAGGTTGTAAAGCCATGGTCGCGGGTTTTTTCCAGTTGATGGATTCTCAAAGAGCTTCCAGCGTCGAGCCCAAGTGACAAGACGACGATGGTTTGACTGAATTTGAAGAAGTACACCGATGCCAATATTGTAACAAGCTCGCCAAAAGAGGAAAATGGCAGCAAAGGCAATGCGTTTCCAGGCAGATGGAAGAAAATAGGCAGCCAGGATATGAAGACCTAGAATTGTCAAGACAATTGCGTCTGAAAAGTTCTTGGGTTGTCGAGGGTCCAGAAGCTGAGAAACCATATCATGGGTGGTTGGTACAATGAAGACTAATGGCGTGACAGTCAGCCAAAGACGCACCGACACGCACCACCAATCTGGGTATCACATACCTGTGCCGTCGGGGGTTCGACCATATGTTTTACTGGATTTGTCAGATGCAGCAGGAGGATTTGTTGATTCGCGATTGTCCCCTTGCTCTGCTTGAGGCTTGTCCTGCTGGGCAGGCGAATCAACCCCAGACTGGCGCAGCCGAAGCCCAGGGCCGCTGGCTGGCAGATCGGCGGCAGTACTCATGACTGGCGGCGATGCAGCAGCAGAATGGTAGTATCGTAAAAGGGACAAGGTTCCTCAAAATTATTGGCGATGGACGAATTGGTGAAAATCCAGATTAAAGTTGGGAATGCCGAGCGAGTTAGAAGAAGAGAAAGAGATGGACAGAAGCAGAAGTAGAGAGTCGGCTGTTGGGAGGGTCACTCTGCGGGAGCTAGAAACGACGTCAGGGCTCCGCTGCTGTATTTAGCTGGACAGTATGAGCGAGGTCACCTGCTCAAGCTTGAGCTTGGTCTGGGCCTGAGCTGCGGCCCCATAGATGAAGAAGAGAGGAGGGATTTAGCAGGGGAGCAAGTGCCAATTCTCAGCCAGCGGGAGAATAACGTGCATCAAGCCACAAGTCGACGAATGTGATGCATGTACGGATACTGTATTGGCGTTGGCTGGTGTAAGAGGCTGAATCTTGGCGTTTCCTTTTGTTCGCCAAAGGAATTCATGAACAGCGAGTGATGATGAAAAAGAGAAGAGAAATAGACAGGAGTATGTTGTGTAGGTAATAGCAGCACCTGTACAACGGCAAGGAGCAAAGCACCTTCCTTACCTTGACCCTGCCCGCGCATAAGGCGTCCCCAGTGAGGCTTAACACGGGTACTGATTCACAGCGCTAAAATTCACTGTGAGCTCTCACAACTTCCCCACCTCCGAGTCGCGTGCTCTCCTCTAGCCATGTCCGTCAACCAAGAACTGCAGCAACAAGGAATTTACTAATCATCAAGTCAGATGAGTCGCTAGGATTTATATCTGATGAGTTCCACGATCAATGAACTCTCCAACATCGAGTTCTCCGTGAAAATCGCTTCTTTCATCCCCGATTCTACCCGCCGCCCGCTACAGAGACCGACTGCAGCCGGCGCCGGGCGCCGTAGTGGAGGACGACTCCCGATAGGCACCACGGGAGTAACCCCACCCCGATAGTGGGGACCTCGGAAGCGACTTGACCTCTTTCCTCTGGAGATGCTCTCATCTCAGTGTACGGATACAGTAACTAATTTAAATGGTCAACGCACAGCACGAACCCTTGTCCGTTGTCGAGAGTGTGGGGTACTATCACATGCAAATGTGACACGAAGAGAATAGCCACAAAACGATCCCAGGAGAATTCCCAACAAAATGGCAAACTAAAGCCAAAGAACAGGGAACTGGAGGCCTGGTGGAACTCTCGTAGCGAAAGAAGCGGCCCAGTAAGACCAGATACACACAAGAATACCTGGCAGTTCGTTATGGTACCGACGGTAATAAAGAGAGAAAGCCAAAAGACAAAAAGAATCGGCCATAGGATTTGAATGGAAACTGATCTGAGCAACAGCAAAACAATTATAAGAAGAAGAAGAAGAAAAAAAACTGAATTCGGAGGAGCATGAACTTAATTTCAGTTTGACCATAGTGCAGGATCTTTCCACCAGATGCCCGAAGGTAACAGAGGCTTCCCTTGAGCATATAACCTAATCTTAGACCTTTTCTTAGGTATTTCTCAAGATTGATGAGACGGCGTTATATCACTACTATCTATGGAAGCCTCAAGAGCCAAAGGTGGGAAAATCTGTCAACTTTGACCAAGTCTCTCAATTACAGCCAACTTGTACATGTTCAAACCACCCAAAGATACAATCGTATAATCGACTGATTATGCAGTGTTCAAGTGTATCGAGCTACGAAATTGAGGATGCTTGCCATGCAAGCTAGTCAATTTTGTTGAGACAATAAGAGGCCAATCAATATTATGATCTAGGTCGCTTTGGTTTCCCATAAAGGAAACCCGAAAAAGGCCTGCAGGTGTAAGTGACAGAAAGCCGAGGAAGAAGTTATATCCCGCAATGTCTTATCCTTGCGACTGAGCTAACCTCGTCTTATGGTAGGAATAATACTGCTAGCTTGATAGAGAGAGAGAGAAGTTCTTTGTCTTTTGATTTCCATTATGTTCTATACACTGGGCTGCCCAGCGGTTGCACTGTTGCGCTGAAACATGTTCAAAAAGGGGCAACTAAGCAGTGTATGAATCCTCGATAATCAACATTTGGATGGCACTTCTCTATGACCTACCCATGTATTAGAGTGTTGCTTGTAAGTAGTATCCAAAATTCATTTCCAATCAACAGACTTCGTATTCACGGAGACGCAATGTGAGCCTTCATCATATTCTGAATAACCCATGTTTTCAAAGTCCAAAATTGACTATTGAAAGGTGATTTTAAATCTTGATTTGCTTTCTCATATCTTTTCGAAGAGCACCTTGGACAGCTTAGTCTTAGTTTTGCAGTCGCCATAAACCCATCAAAAGGACAACGCCGTAACTAACATGGTCGTACCACTCATGAGGTTTTGTGTAACAAATCTTCATTTGCGCTGGTCTTGATTCATTCTTCTCTCATCCCTCATAGATCACAAAAAGACGCAAACAATCACTTTTGTTCCACTCCGGACCATATCCTGAAGGTCGTTGAATCATGAGGTTGACAAATCCCCAACCGATGCATTACCGTGCCCCTAACTAACCCACAAGAACGAAACAGCCTTACTGAGCCTTCTTGGCAAACTCGACCCTGAGAATGAGATGCTTGAAACCAAATCCGTCCATCTTGCTGCACGCCTTGACAGCATCCCCGCGGTCCGCAAAGCTGATAAAGGCGAATCCCTTGGCCATTCCGGTTTCCCGGTCCTTGGCAAGGAACACTCGGGTGACACGACCGAAGCGCTCGAACATATCGCGCAACTCTCCCTCCTCGGCCATCTCGGAAACCTGTAGCATGAAGTCAGCATACCTATAGGCAGACGCGGCAGAGCGACAGCACTCACGTTGGTGACACGCAGCGTAGCAAAGTCGTCCCTCTCGCCAAACTTGGATCCCATCCGCTCGCCGGCTCCCCTGTCGCCACGCAGGGCAGGAGGCACATATGAACCCTTCTTGACGCCGGGAGCAGCGCCGGCGGCCGAAGGCTCGTCGCCCATGCCAGCAGCGACATCGGCAGCGCCGCTCTCGCCGATGGGCGCCATGGTGTCCTTGTAAGGACAGCGGGCAGTGAAATGCTGACCATTGCAAATACGACACTTGACCTGCTTGTCCTTGAGCTTGTCCTTCATGGTCTGGGCGTTGGGGTCGGCGCTCTCCTCCTTGGCATCCTTTCGCCAGTTGACGCTTGGTCGGAAGATGATGTTCTCGCCGACAGAGGTGGTGTCGGGGGCAGGGCCTGGGGGATCCTTTGCGCTGAGGCCAAACTTGGGCCAGGTTTTTCGGTCGGCGACGCGGGGGTTCACGGTCTCGGTGTGGGTGATGAATCGGACGCGGCGAGTGGTCTTGACCTTTTGGCCGTCGTCATTGTATCGGAATGTGATGATGGTCTTTGTGCCGTCCTTGTTGGAGATGGTCTGGGGCTCAGGGAGATCGGTGGAGGTCTCCTCGATATCGTCGTCGTCGGCCCAGTCGTGCCTTTTTTGAATGGTGGGGTTAGTCAAAAGATATCGATTATAATACCCCAGTCCACTGGAACTCACTTGGGCTGGTTCGCAACGGCGGCAGCCATGATGAATCGAGCGTATCCGTGCGACTTATTTTTGAGGTCGTAACGTGGCAGGTCTCGCGGTACCGTCGGGATGCGTCGTCGTGGCTGAGGCGGCACTTCGTGATCGTGGGGTTTCTTGGTGATGGATGAATTTATTCACTTTTTCGTGGTGCGGCGGTTGAGCATTGGTGGGGCTAAGTCAAGCCACAGAACGCCGACGAATCAAATCACATGATGTGCACTAGCCACAGGGCCTATTCTTATCCTTCCAGCGCCCGTCACGTAACGTAACGTGTTCTCGAAGGCGTTTCCAGTCATTGAAAATTGCCGAAGGCTTGATGGCTTTCTGACATGGAATAATCCATCATGCCATTAGGCTGGTGACGTTTCCCACCTGGTTTAACGGAAATGCGGCACGAGAACTGAAGCTACAAACTGAGGGTGTGTGGCGCAGCTATCGCAGCAGAGTTGCTAGGGGATGTTTCAGAGCAGTATCGAGTGCATACTCCGAGAAGATGAGCATGAGAACGAAGTCTCTGATAGGATATATCATTTGGTTGACCTTTGCGAAACACGATAAAGATTGCGATGTGCTTGACATCCCTTGTTGGGGAAATGAACATGTCACCCGCCAAGTGACAGGGCGCTTGGGCTTTCAAAGCCAAGCGTGGCGCAGCCTCGTTCCCGCCAATCCCGTCCGCGTAATCCTATGTGGCGCAAATACCGCGGCCATGTGAGGACTTAGGGAGGGAGAACGAGACTTTGGCACCAACGCCAAACACTTACCTCCCACGAGCTCGCTCTTGACTGTCGTCGTTCCTTTTGTATTCCTTCATATCCCGCAAACTCTCTTTCTTTTTCGCCTTCGTCTTTCTCTCCTTTCTCCCACTTGAGAACCCGATATTCTGTCGCTCGCCTCCTCGTTGCGCGCTCCTTGATCTATCTCCACCTCCTGTCGCTAGTCGCATAGCCCATATATCTCCACGATGGCCTTCAAGCAAGACGAACCTCCCGCCTACGGCCCTCCCCCAGGTGCCCCAGGC